>JAGUQR010000206.1:0-25927 GCA_018905775.1 Meloidogyne exigua | reverse complement strand
CTCCCAATAACTTATTTTCATCTAATTTTATTCTTACTTACTCTCCCCCCTCACACCCTCCCCCCTCCCTCTCATCTTACTTATCCCTTGAGGGTATAGATAACCTAAGGGTATAGATAACCTTTGGGTATAGATAACCTTTGGGTAACCTAAAGGTATTGGTTACTGTTTAAACTAATTTATATCTGGGGATAACTATTGATTCTAGTTCCTATATTCTCCCCATTTAAAGCCGCAAATAACTTATTTTTCATCTAATTTTATTCTTACTTACTCTCCCCCTCACACCCACCCCCTCCCTCTCACTTACTTATCCTTTGAGGGTATAGATAACCTAAGGGTATAGATAACCTTTGGGTATAGATAACCTTTGGGTAACCTAAAGGTATTGGTTACTGTTTAAACTAATTTATATCTGGGGATAACTATTGATTCTAGTTCCTATATTCTCCCATTTAAAGCCGCAAATAACTTATTTTTCATCTAATTTTATTCTTACTTACTCTCCCCCTCACACCCTCCCCCTCCCTCTCACTTACTTATCCCTTGAGGGTATAGATAACCTAAGGGTATAGATAACCTTTGGGTATAGATAACCTTTGGGTAACCTAAAGGTATTGGTTACTGTTTAAACTAATTTATATCTGGGGATAACTATTGATTCTAGTTCCTATATTCTCCCCATTTAAAGCCGCAAATAACTTATTTTTCATCTAATTTTATTCTTACTTACTCTCCCCCCTCACACCCTCCCCCCTCCCTCTCACTTACTTATCCCTTGAGGGTATAGATAACCTAAGGGTATAGATAACCTTTGGGTATAGATAACCTTTGGGTAACCTAAAGGTATTGGTTACTGTTTAAACTAATTTATATCTGGGGATAACTATTGATTCTAGTTCCTATATTCTCCCCATTTAAAGCCGCAAATAACTTATTTTTCATCTAATTTTATTCTTACTTACTCTCCCCCTCACACCCTCCCCCTCCCTCTCACTTACTTATCCCTTGAGGGTATAGATAACCTAAGGGTATAGATAACCTTTGGGTATAGATAACCTTTGGGTAACCTAAAGGTATTGGTTACTGTTTAAACTAATTTATATCTGGGGATAACTATTGATTCTAGTTCCTATATTCTCCCCATTTAAAGCCGCAAATAACTTATTTTTCATCTAATTTTATTCTTACTTACTCTCCCCCCTCACACCCTCCCCCTCCCTCTCACTTACTTATCCCTTGAGGGTATAGATAACCTAAGGGTATAGATAACCTTTGGGTATAGATAACCTTTGGGTAACCTAAAGGTATTGGTTACTGTTTAAACTAATTTATATCTGGGGATAACTATTGATTCTAGTTCCTATATTCTCCCCATTTAAAGCCGCAAATAACTTATTTTTCATCTAATTTTATTCTTACTTACTCTCCCCCCTCACACCCTCCCCCTCCCTCTCACTTACTTATCCCTTGAGGGTATAGATAACCTAAGGGTATAGATAACCTTTGGGTATAGATAACCTTTGGGTAACCTAAAGGTATTGGTTACTGTTTAAACTAATTTATATCTGGGGATAACTATTGATTCTAGTTCCTATATTCTCCCCATTTAAAGCCGCAAATAACTTATTTTTCATCTAATTTTATTCTTACTTACTCTCCCCCCTCACACCCTCCCCCTCCCTCTCACTTACTTATCCCTTGAGGGTATAGATAACCTAAGGGTATAGATAACCTTTGGGTATAGATAACCTTTGGGTAACCTAAAGGTATTGGTTACTGTTTAAACTAATTTATATCTGGGGATAACTATTGATTCTAGTTCCTATATTCTCCCCATTTAAAGCCGCAAATAACTTATTTTTCATCTAATTTTATTCTTACTTACTCTCCCCCTCACACCCTCCCCCTCCCTCTCACTTACTTATCCCTTGAGGGTATAGATAACCTAAGGGTATAGATAACCTTTGGGTATAGATAACCTTTGGGTAACCTAAAGGTATTGGTTACTGTTTAAACTAATTTATATCTGGGGATAACTATTGATTCTAGTTCCTATATTCTCCCCATTTAAAGCCGCAAATAACTTATTTTTCATCTAATTTTATTCTTACTTACTCTCCCCCCTCACACCCTCCCCCTCCCTCTCACTTACTTATCCCTTGAGGGTATAGATAACCTAAGGGTATAGATAACCTTTGGGTATAGATAACCTTTGGGTAACCTAAAGGTATTGGTTACTGTTTAAACTAATTTATATCTGGGGATAACTATTGATTCTAGTTCCTATATTCTCCCCATTTAAAGCCGCAAATAACTTATTTTTCATCTAATTTTATTCTTACTTACTCTCCCCCTCACACCCTCCCCCTCCCTCTCACTTACTTATCCCTTGAGGGTATAGATAACCTAAGGGTATAGATAACCTTTGGGTATAGATAACCTTTGGGTAACCTAAAGGTATTGGTTACTGTTTAAACTAATTTATATCTGGGGATAACTATTGATTCTAGTTCCTATATTCTCCCCATTTAAAGCCGCAAATAACTTATTTTTCATCTAATTTTATTCTTACTTACTCTCCCCCCTCACACCCTCCCCCCCCTCTCACTTACTTATCCCTTGAGGGTATAGATAACCTAAGGGTATAGATAACCTTTGGGTATAGATAACCTTTGGGTAACCTAAAGGTATTGGTTACTGTTTAAACTAATTTATATCTGGGGATAACTATTGATTCTAGTTCCTATATTCTCCCCATTTAAAGCCGCAAATAACTTATTTTTCATCTAATTTTATTCTTACTTACTCTCCCCCCTCACACCCTCCCCCTCCCTCTCACTTACTTATCCCTTGAGGGTATAGATAACCTAAGGGTATAGATAACCTTTGGGTATAGATAACCTTTGGGTAACCTAAAGGTATTGGTTACTGTTTAAACTAATTTATATCTGGGGATAACTATTGATTCTAGTTCCTATATTCTCCCCATTTAAAGCCGCAAATAACTTATTTTCATCTAATTTTATTCTTACTTACTCTCCCCCTCACACCCTCCCCCCCCTCTCACTTACTTATCCCTTGAGGGTATAGATAACCTAAGGGTATAGATAACCTTTGGGTATAGATAACCTTTGGGTAACCTAAAGGTATTGGTTACTGTTTAAACTAATTTATATCTGGGGATAACTATTGATTCTAGTTCCTATATTCTCCCCATTTAAAGCCGCAAATAACTTATTTTTCATCTAATTTTATTCTTACTTACTCTCCCCCTCACACCCTCCCCCTCCTCTCACTTACTTATCCCTTGAGGGTATAGATAACCTAAGGGTATAGATAACCTTTGGGTATAGATAACCTTTGGGTAACCTAAAGGTATTGGTTACTGTTTAAACTAATTTATATCTGGGGATAACTATTGATTCTAGTTCCTATATTCTCCCCATTTAAAGCCGCAAATAACTTATTTTTCATCTAATTTTATTCTTACTTACTCTCCCCCTCACACCCTCCCCCTCCCTCTCACTTACTTATCCCTTGAGGGTATAGATAACCTAAGGGTATAGATAACCTTTGGGTATAGATAACCTTTGGGTAACCTAAAGGTATTGGTTACTGTTTAAACTAATTTATATCTGGGGATAACTATTGATTCTAGTTCCTATATTCTCCCCATTTAAAGCCGCAAATAACTTATTTTTCATCTAATTTTATTCTTACTTACTCTCCCCCTCACACCCTCCCCCTCCCTCTCACTTACTTATCCCTTGAGGGTATAGATAACCTAAGGGTATAGATAACCTTTGGGTATAGATAACCTTTGGGTAACCTAAAGGTATTGGTTACTGTTTAAACTAATTTATATCTGGGGATAACTATTGATTCTAGTTCCTATATTCTCCCCATTTAAAGCCGCAAATAACTTATTTTTCATCTAATTTTATTCTTACTTACTCTCCCCCTCACACCCTCCCCCTCCCTCTCACTTACTTATCCCTTGAGGGTATAGATAACCTAAGGGTATAGATAACCTTTGGGTATAGATAACCTTTGGGTAACCTAAAGGTATTGGTTACTGTTTAAACTAATTTATATCTGGGGATAACTATTGATTCTAGTTCCTATATTCTCCCCATTTAAAGCCGCAAATAACTTATTTTTCATCTAATTTTATTCTTACTTACTCTCCCCCCTCACACCCTCCCCCTCCCTCTCACTTACTTATCCCTTGAGGGTATAGATAACCTAAGGGTATAGATAACCTTTGGGTATAGATAACCTTTGGGTAACCTAAAGGTATTGGTTACTGTTTAAACTAATTTATATCTGGGGATAACTATTGATTCTAGTTCCTATATTCTCCCCATTTAAAGCCGCAAATAACTTATTTTTCATCTAATTTTATTCTTACTTACTCTCCCCCCTCACACCCTCCCCCCTCCCTCTCACTTACTTATCCCTTGAGGGTATAGATAACCTAAGGGTATAGATAACCTTTGGGTATAGATAACCTTTGGGTAACCTAAAGGTATTGGTTACTGTTTAAACTAATTTATATCTGGGGATAACTATTGATTCTAGTTCCTATATTCTCCCCATTTAAAGCCGCAAATAACTTATTTTTCATCTAATTTTATTCTTACTTACTCTCCCCCCTCACACCCTCCCCCCTCCCTCTCACTTACTTATCCCTTGAGGGTATAGATAACCTAAGGGTATAGATAACCTTTGGGTATAGATAACCTTTGGGTAACCTAAAGGTATTGGTTACTGTTTAAACTAATTTATATCTGGGGATAACTATTGATTCTAGTTCCTATATTCTCCCCATTTAAAGCCGCAAATAACTTATTTTTCATCTAATTTTATTCTTACTTACTCTCCCCCCTCACACCCTCCCCCTCCCTCTCACTTACTTATCCCTTGAGGGTATAGATAACCTAAGGGTATAGATAACCTTTGGGTATAGATAACCTTTGGGTAACCTAAAGGTATTGGTTACTGTTTAAACTAATTTATATCTGGGGATAACTATTGATTCTAGTTCCTATATTCTCCCCATTTAAAGCCGCAAATAACTTATTTTTCATCTAATTTTATTCTTACTTACTCTCCCCCTCACACCCTCCCCCTCCCTCTCACTTACTTATCCCTTGAGGGTATAGATAACCTAAGGGTATAGATAACCTTTGGGTATAGATAACCTTTGGGTAACCTAAAGGTATTGGTTACTGTTTAAACTAATTTATATCTGGGGATAACTATTGATTCTAGTTCCTATATTCTCCCCATTTAAAGCCGCAAATAACTTATTTTTCATCTAATTTTATTCTTACTTACTCTCCCCCTCACACCCTCCCCCTCCTCCCTCTCACTTACTTATCCCTTGAGGGTATAGATAACCTAAGGGTATAGATAACCTTTGGGTATAGATAACCTTTGGGTAACCTAAAGGTATTGGTTACTGTTTAAACTAATTTATATCTGGGGATAACTATTGATTCTAGTTCCTATATTCTCCCCATTTAAAGCCGCAAATAACTTATTTTTCATCTAATTTTATTCTTACTTACTCTCCCCCTCACACCCTCCCCCCTCCCTCTCACTTACTTATCCCTTGAGGGTATAGATAACCTAAGGGTATAGATAACCTTTGGGTATAGATAACCTTTGGGTAACCTAAAGGTATTGGTTACTGTTTAAACTAATTTATATCTGGGGATAACTATTGATTCTAGTTCCTATATTCTCCCCATTTAAAGCCGCAAATAACTTATTTTTCATCTAATTTTATTCTTACTTACTCTCCCCCTCACACCCTCCCCTCCCTCTCACTTACTTATCCCTTGAGGGTATAGATAACCTAAGGGTATAGATAACCTTTGGGTATAGATAACCTTTGGGTAACCTAAAGGTATTGGTTACTGTTTAAACTAATTTATATCTGGGGATAACTATTGATTCTAGTTCCTATATTCTCCCCATTTAAAGCCGCAAATAACTTATTTTTCATCTAATTTTATTCTTACTTACTCTCCCCCCTCACACCCTCCCCCCTCCCTCTCACTTACTTATCCCTTGAGGGTATAGATAACCTAAGGGTATAGATAACCTTTGGGTATAGATAACCTTTGGGTAACCTAAAGGTATTGGTTACTGTTTAAACTAATTTATATCTGGGGATAACTATTGATTCTAGTTCCTATATTCTCCCCATTTAAAGCCGCAAATAACTTATTTTTCATCTAATTTTATTCTTACTTACTCTCCCCCCTCACACCCTCCCCCTCCTCTCACTTACTTATCCCTTGAGGGTATAGATAACCTAAGGGTATAGATAACCTTTGGGTATAGATAACCTTTGGGTAACCTAAAGGTATTGGTTACTGTTTAAACTAATTTATATCTGGGGATAACTATTGATTCTAGTTCCTATATTCTCCCCATTTAAAGCCGCAAATAACTTATTTTTCATCTAATTTTATTCTTACTTACTCTCCCCCCTCACACCCTCCCCCCCCTCTCACTTACTTATCCCTTGAGGGTATAGATAACCTAAGGGTATAGATAACCTAAGGGTATAGATAACCTTTGGGTATAGATAACCTTTGGGTAACCTAAAGGTATTGGTTACTGTTTAAACTAATTTATATCTGGGGATAACTATTGATTCTAGTTCCTATATTCTCCCCATTTAAAGCCGCAAATAACTTATTTTTCATCTAATTTTATTCTTACTTACTCTCCCCCTCACACCCTCCCCCTCCCTCTCACTTACTTATCCCTTGAGGGTATAGATAACCTAAGGGTATAGATAACCTTTGGGTATAGATAACCTTTGGGTAACCTAAAGGTATTGGTTACTGTTTAAACTAATTTATATCTGGGGATAACTATTGATTCTAGTTCCTATATTCTCCCCATTTAAAGCCGCAAATAACTTATTTTTCATCTAATTTTATTCTTACTTACTCTCCCCCTCACACCCTCCCCCTCCCTCTCACTTACTTATCCCTTGAGGGTATAGATAACCTAAGGGTATAGATAACCTTTGGGTATAGATAACCTTTGGGTAACCTAAAGGTATTGGTTACTGTTTAAACTAATTTATATCTGGGGATAACTATTGATTCTAGTTCCTATATTCTCCCCATTTAAAGCCGCAAATAACTTATTTTTCATCTAATTTTATTCTTACTTACTCTCCCCCCTCACACCCTCCCCCCCTCCCTCTCACTTACTTATCCCTTGAGGGTATAGATAACCTAAGGGTATAGATAACCTTTGGGTATAGATAACCTTTGGGTAACCTAAAGGTATTGGTTACTGTTTAAACTAATTTATATCTGGGGATAACTATTGATTCTAGTTCCTATATTCTCCCCATTTAAAGCCGCAAATAACTTATTTTTCATCTAATTTTATTCTTACTTACTCTCCCCCCTCACACCCTCCCCCCTCCCTCTCACTTACTTATCCCTTGAGGGTATAGATAACCTAAGGGTATAGATAACCTTTGGGTATAGATAACCTTTGGGTAACCTAAAGGTATTGGTTACTGTTTAAACTAATTTATATCTGGGGATAACTATTGATTCTAGTTCCTATATTCTCCCCATTTAAAGCCGCAAATAACTTATTTTTCATCTAATTTTATTCTTACTTACTCTCCCCCTCACACCCTCCCCCTCCCTCTCACTTACTTATCCCTTGAGGGTATAGATAACCTAAGGGTATAGATAACCTTTGGGTATAGATAACCTTTGGGTAACCTAAAGGTATTGGTTACTGTTTAAACTAATTTATATCTGGGGATAACTATTGATTCTAGTTCCTATATTCTCCCCATTTAAAGCCGCAAATAACTTATTTTTCATCTAATTTTATTCTTACTTACTCTCCCCCCTCACACCCTCCCCCCTCCCTCTCACTTACTTATCCCTTGAGGGTATAGATAACCTAAGGGTATAGATAACCTTTGGGTATAGATAACCTTTGGGTAACCTAAAGGTATTGGTTACTGTTTAAACTAATTTATATCTGGGGATAACTATTGATTCTAGTTCCTATATTCTCCCCATTTAAAGCCGCAAATAACTTATTTTTCATCTAATTTTATTCTTACTTACTCTCCCCCCTCACACCCTCCCCCTCCCTCTCACTTACTTATCCCTTGAGGGTATAGATAACCTAAGGGTATAGATAACCTTTGGGTATAGATAACCTTTGGGTAACCTAAAGGTATTGGTTACTGTTTAAACTAATTTATATCTGGGGATAACTATTGATTCTAGTTCCTATATTCTCCCCATTTAAAGCCGCAAATAACTTATTTTTCATCTAATTTTATTCTTACTTACTCTCCCCCTCACACCCTCCCCCTCCCTCTCACTTACTTATCCCTTGAGGGTATAGATAACCTAAGGGTATAGATAACCTTTGGGTATAGATAACCTTTGGGTAACCTAAAGGTATTGGTTACTGTTTAAACTAATTTATATCTGGGGATAACTATTGATTCTAGTTCCTATATTCTCCCCATTTAAAGCCGCAAATAACTTATTTTTCATCTAATTTTATTCTTACTTACTCTCCCCCCTCACACCCTCCCCCTCCCTCTCACTTACTTATCCCTTGAGGGTATAGATAACCTAAGGGTATAGATAACCTTTGGGTATAGATAACCTTTGGGTAACCTAAAGGTATTGGTTACTGTTTAAACTAATTTATATCTGGGGATAACTATTGATTCTAGTTCCTATATTCTCCCCATTTAAAGCCGCAAATAACTTATTTTTCATCTAATTTTATTCTTACTTACTCTCCCCCCTCACACCCTCCCCCTCCCTCTCACTTACTTATCCCTTGAGGGTATAGATAACCTAAGGGTATAGATAACCTTTGGGTATAGATAACCTTTGGGTAACCTAAAGGTATTGGTTACTGTTTAAACTAATTTATATCTGGGGATAACTATTGATTCTAGTTCCTATATTCTCCCCATTTAAAGCCGCAAATAACTTATTTTTCATCTAATTTTATTCTTACTTACTCTCCCCCTCACACCCTCCCCCTCCCTCTCACTTACTTATCCCTTGAGGGTATAGATAACCTAAGGGTATAGATAACCTTTGGGTATAGATAACCTTTGGGTAACCTAAAGGTATTGGTTACTGTTTAAACTAATTTATATCTGGGGATAACTATTGATTCTAGTTCCTATATTCTCCCCATTTAAAGCCGCAAATAACTTATTTTTCATCTAATTTTATTCTTACTTACTCTCCCCCTCACACCCTCCCCCTCCCTCTCACTTACTTATCCCTTGAGGGTATAGATAACCTAAGGGTATAGATAACCTTTGGGTATAGATAACCTTTGGGTAACCTAAAGGTATTGGTTACTGTTTAAACTAATTTATATCTGGGGATAACTATTGATTCTAGTTCCTATATTCTCCCCATTTAAAGCCGCAAATAACTTATTTTTCATCTAATTTTATTCTTACTTACTCTCCCCCTCACACCCTCCCCTCCCTCTCACTTACTTATCCCTTGAGGGTATAGATAACCTAAGGGTATAGATAACCTTTGGGTATAGATAACCTTTGGGTAACCTAAAGGTATTGGTTACTGTTTAAACTAATTTATATCTGGGGATAACTATTGATTCTAGTTCCTATATTCTCCCCATTTAAAGCCGCAAATAACTTATTTTTCATCTAATTTTATTCTTACTTACTCTCCCCCTCACACCCTCCCCCTCCCTCTCACTTACTTATCCCTTGAGGGTATAGATAACCTAAGGGTATAGATAACCTTTGGGTATAGATAACCTTTGGGTAACCTAAAGGTATTGGTTACTGTTTAAACTAATTTATATCTGGGGATAACTATTGATTCTAGTTCCTATATTCTCCCCATTTAAAGCCGCAAATAACTTATTTTTCATCTAATTTTATTCTTACTTACTCTCCCCCTCACACCCTCCCCCTCCCTCTCACTTACTTATCCCTTGAGGGTATAGATAACCTAAGGGTATAGATAACCTTTGGGTATAGATAACCTTTGGGTAACCTAAAGGTATTGGTTACTGTTTAAACTAATTTATATCTGGGGATAACTATTGATTCTAGTTCCTATATTCTCCCCATTTAAAGCCGCAAATAACTTATTTTTCATCTAATTTTATTCTTACTTACTCTCCCCCTCACACCCTCCCCCTCCCTCTCACTTACTTATCCCTTGAGGGTATAGATAACCTAAGGGTATAGATAACCTTTGGGTATAGATAACCTTTGGGTAACCTAAAGGTATTGGTTACTGTTTAAACTAATTTATATCTGGGGATAACTATTGATTCTAGTTCCTATATTCTCCCCATTTAAAGCCGCAAATAACTTATTTTTCATCTAATTTTATTCTTACTTACTCTCCCCCTCACACCCTCCCCCTCCCTCTCACTTACTTATCCCTTGAGGGTATAGATAACCTAAGGGTATAGATAACCTTTGGGTATAGATAACCTTTGGGTAACCTAAAGGTATTGGTTACTGTTTAAACTAATTTATATCTGGGGATAACTATTGATTCTAGTTCCTATATTCTCCCCATTTAAAGCCGCAAATAACTTATTTTTCATCTAATTTTATTCTTACTTACTCTCCCCCTCACACCCTCCCCCTCCCTCTCACTTACTTATCCCTTGAGGGTATAGATAACCTAAGGGTATAGATAACCTTTGGGTATAGATAACCTTTGGGTAACCTAAAGGTATTGGTTACTGTTTAAACTAATTTATATCTGGGGATAACTATTGATTCTAGTTCCTATATTCTCCCCATTTAAAGCCGCAAATAACTTATTTTTCATCTAATTTTATTCTTACTTACTCTCCCCCCTCACACCCTCCCCCTCCCTCTCACTTACTTATCCCTTGAGGGTATAGATAACCTAAGGGTATAGATAACCTTTGGGTATAGATAACCTTTGGGTAACCTAAAGGTATTGGTTACTGTTTAAACTAATTTATATCTGGGGATAACTATTGATTCTAGTTCCTATATTCTCCCCATTTAAAGCCGCAAATAACTTATTTTTCATCTAATTTTATTCTTACTTACTCTCCCCCTCACACCCTCCCCTCCCTCTCACTTACTTATCCCTTGAGGGTATAGATAACCTAAGGGTATAGATAACCTTTGGGTATAGATAACCTTTGGGTAACCTAAAGGTATTGGTTACTGTTTAAACTAATTTATATCTGGGGATAACTATTGATTCTAGTTCCTATATTCTCCCCATTTAAAGCCGCAAATAACTTATTTTTCATCTAATTTTATTCTTACTTACTCTCCCCCCTCACACCCTCCCCCCTCCCTCTCACTTACTTATCCCTTGAGGGTATAGATAACCTAAGGGTATAGATAACCTTTGGGTATAGATAACCTTTGGGTAACCTAAAGGTATTGGTTACTGTTTAAACTAATTTATATCTGGGGATAACTATTGATTCTAGTTCCTATATTCTCCCCATTTAAAGCCGCAAATAACTTATTTTTCATCTAATTTTATTCTTACTTACTCTCCCCCTCACACCCTCCCCCCTCCCTCTCACTTACTTATCCCTTGAGGGTATAGATAACCTAAGGGTATAGATAACCTTTGGGTATAGATAACCTTTGGGTAACCTAAAGGTATTGGTTACTGTTTAAACTAATTTATATCTGGGGATAACTATTGATTCTAGTTCCTATATTCTCCCCATTTAAAGCCGCAAATAACTTATTTTTCATTTAAATTAGTTAATTGGTGTACCGACATTTGCGCCACGATTAAATTTAAGAAATAATACGAAATTGTTTGAAAATCTGCTAACTAAAAGAGCCCTTTAAAGTTATTAAACATTGGTTATAATTTATTTAACGTGAAAGAAAAGAAAAAAATAACTCACTACTATTTTAATCCTACAAGACATTTAACATCCTCAAGTGTTTTTGAAACAATATTCCTGCCCTCTTTTTCACCATTTTCTAAAATATCCCATAGTCTATTTTCGTCACTCATCAGTCCGTAGTATGTTTCACGTATTGGTTTTAAATGATCACTATAGTAAAAAATATTTTTAAATTAAATTTTAATACAAAATTTTGCATCGTATAGACCAGTTTCGGAAAATTTTTTTTAAATAAAGTTTGCTAAACCTACTCAATTATTGAAGCCAACCGAAGTTTGAATGAAAGAGTATCTAATTCTTTAGATTCTTGCACTACATCAACTGTATTTATCCCTGTGAATGAGCTATAAAGAGAAATCTGCAAAAATATTAGATTAAATTATAACAATGGACTAGCTAAATATTAAACAATAAATGAAAAAAATTATAAACCAGGTTGCTGATTGCAGGTCGTTTTTCTTTGTCGAACGTAATTAAAGGGTTTGAGTCACTCAGAGCTGATTTTATCTTGTCCAAAATCGTTTCTTTTGAATCAATCAAACTAATACGTGACTTTATCTGTGTATCTGATTTGCTCATTTTCACTGATGGATCACGAAGACTCTTTATTTTTGGACTTGATGTAAGCACCTAATTGTAAGTTATTTACTTTTTCTTTCATATAAACTGACAAAACCTGTTGTGGAACTGCAAAGTAATCCTTTCCTACTTTATAATTAAATGATCGTGCAACATCTTTGAGTAATTCCAGATGTTGAATTTGATCATTTCCTACGAGGACATTAGTAGAATGATAACCAAGCACATCAGCAGCTTGTAACAGAGGGTAAGATACAAGACCAAATGGTATAGTTTTTCTGTGTCTAAATAAAAAAAAAGCTTACAATACCTTAAACATAATAGAATAGTTAACCGTAAATAAAAAATTACTTTGATTTTTCTTTAAATTGGCTCAGGCCTGTAAGCATTGGCTTAAATGAACACTTAATTTGTATAAATCTTGAAAAAAAACCAGTGAAGTTGCCGTCCCTAATATCCACATTAATTCGGTCAGTTCTGGCACTCTACTCTGTTGAACAATTATCGTTTTGCATGGATCAACCTATAAACAACCGATATATACTAATATCGAATTATAACTACTCCTGCGGATAGAATAATAGCCAAGGTCTGACAAATGTTGTTCTTTAACTAAATTTTTAACAAAGGAATATCTTTATGATTGTTATAAACCTCTTTTGCAGGTAAGAAACAAGTTGAAATAGAATGTAAATCTGCAATTTTCATTATCCTCTGATCGTATTCTTTATTCTAAAAATGACAAAAAAACATATATTATTATATTAAAACCTCTTGAAACTTGACAAATTGCTCCAGAAAACCCTACAAAACATAATATTACTACGAAAAATGCAATATAAAAACCAAATAATTTCCTATATGTATCATTCCAGTTGGTTGTATTCCAGACATTAAAATTTTCATCATCCACCTATTTAAACAATAACTAATATATTAATATTTTTAAACTATAGAAATAAAATTTCTGATGTTAAAGAAACACTCCATATATCCAAACTTTATTGTTCTTATTATTCTTTTTATGTATATTCGAACGTTTAAAAGGTTAAAAAACACACAATTCTGAAAAATAAATACGAGCACTTAATACAACATACTATAAAATACTTACACCTAGTAAATAAAATATAAAAAATATAGGATTTAAGGTAAATATTCACACTTAAATTTTATCAGCAAACGTACGCCAAATGTCTGCAAGAGGCTCCAGACATATACAAACCAAAGTCATGTTATCGATTGAATCAGCCTCTTTTGCCTTGGCAGCAATGAATTCGGCAAGCAAAGAAAAATCTTTGAATTCAATTTATTACAAAAATCTAAAATAAAACCTTCAATTCGATGATCTTTTATGAACAAACAGACTGCCTCAAAAATTTCTTCGTTTTCAAGTATGTCCCATATCCCATCCGTTGAGAGGAAAATCATGTAGTCAACCTCGTTCTCAGAAATTTGATAATTACGAACGTCTGGTTTCGAACTAATCATTGGCTTAAATGATTAGTGTGCTATACACCCTCCTTAAGCATAAACTAAAGTTACCCTGGCATGAACATCTCCTAGAGAACGACTCAGATTGAGAACGCCATTCAATCGAGGAACGCCTAAATTAAAAAGTTAGAATATTTGTTTTGGCATTAATATTAAAGATTTAGTTGTGATAATGTTGATGGGTCAAATTATACTAATCCTAAACTTTAATCCAAATCTTTTTATTTATGATAACTTAACAAATTCTAGAATCTTGTTAAACCTTGAACGTTTAAAACCATCCCGCCGTTTTCTTCAATTCGCTTCCTCTCTTCCTATAAATTAACAGAACATGAGTATTATACTTATTCTCACTGGATTTTCAGGTTTGTGTGGGCTTGAAAGCGTCTCAATTCGATCTGACTTTAATACTGCTGAAAAAACTGTTTAATTCATTTATGTAATATATATTTTTCAACCTATTGATGAATCCCCACACCAGGCCTGTAAATGTAAACATTATTATTCTTGCCTTGAAAGTAGTCGAAAATGATAAAAGTAAAAAAACAGACCATATAAGCAATTTTACTCCCCTTCAAGTAGACGCAACTAGCAGTTGTGCCACTTTTGTAATTCTATAAAAAATTATGAGTAGTTTTTAGTATACTTACGCACTTCGCTAAGACAATAAGATGTTATTCGCTCATCAAGTTTTGTAAACGCATCAAGTAATAAATTTTCGTCACTGCTACCACTTGCACGTGCATCTAAAAGACACTCTAAAAAATGAGCATTTGCATAAGTCGCACATTCTGAACCATTATGTCCTACAATATAATAATTAATTAATCAAATAAATAATAGAAAAACCATCAAAAACAGCAAAAAAAAGCATCAGAACTCGGCAACTGACAATGAGATTTGATAACAGAAAAAGACGGCTTAATTTATTCATTTATTCTTCTATTGTTAGACTGAAATTATACTAAAATTATATGACGATCCTCCATTCTAGGCTTTCGATTTCTTTGGGAGCACATAGAAAATAGGTATCTATCCCACTCACGTGGTTTTTCTAAAAAAATTAGAACTAGACTATATAAAAAACAAATTGAAAAGTTTAACCTGGAATATTACGAACTCCCTCATTCATTTCTTTTATATACAGCTCAAAACATCCTAGTACTTTTGAACGCCATGAGACTGCTTCTAAATAATGACAATCTTACATTAAAAACAATAGCGTCAGGTTGTATTTAGCTTATGCATTAAAAAAATTTTTTATTTAACCTTTCTCAAAAATAACTTTCGCTTCCAATTCATCACCAAAGTTTGTTATAAAGTTGTAAGCCAAAGTATAAGCAGACCACAATGGGAAGTTCTTAGAAATCATATTCTCAAAAACTAAAGAAACAGCGTCACCTGAAAAGTTTCAAACATTTACATATTTCAATCTTTATAACTGCATAACTTCTACAAGAATATAATCTAATTTAAACCTCTTGCATCATAAACACTTGTTTTTACAAATATTGGTCGATGCCTAATATATGTCGAAGTCGCCTCATCAGTAGAAGTTAAATAACCTGATAATGCTTTCTCCAGTACTTCAACATCGTTATTGAAATAGTCTGGCATAATCACTGGAATAGAATTTTAAAAGGTACGTTAAAATAAAAGTTCATAGTAATATTGAATTAACTCGTACATGTAAAATATAGGTCGAAGTAGAATAATATTTAATCATAAAATTAAAGAGCAAATAAATCAAAAGAAAAACCCGAAATTCCCGAATAAATATATAAGATACAGAATAAAGATCTGTATGTATAGAGCAGGGTTGCCGCGGGGTGAGCGAAGGTTCGGGTCGTTCGGGCTAAAAATTTCTCGGTAAGTTTCAGGTTTGCCACAAATTCGTTGCATTTCGGATCGGGTAAATTTTTAGAATTTCGGTTTTTAAGGCGCGGAAATTTTTTCGAATGCTAAACTTTGATTTCCTCTTTATTAGTTTCGCAGGCGAGTAAATTGTAATTTTTAGATATTAATAAAGAATGAAAGAGGTGTCGGCTTGGCTAAAATTTTAACGGATCGTGTTCCGGTCGAAAAGTCAATGTCTCTGATAACTCGCGGCCCCTTGGTATAGAAGGAAAGTAGGATCAAATTAATCATCGCCACTCTCCTTCTCATCGTCTTTGTTTTCGCTATTATTGTCAGTAATCTGTTGGATTTCGTTCGAACCCGATTGTGATTCCTTTATTGTCTCAAGCTTCTCTTGATTTTCTTTAGATGCATAAGATTTTTTCATATCCTTACGCTTTTGTTTAGCAACTTTTTTGATAGATTCGAGAACTGCTGTAAGTTGCCCAAAACTATCGTCCATAGCATCATCGCCGACCTAGAAGTTCATTACCATTTGTTATGTTTCTTATTATTATAATAAACCCTACTGCCATTTGTGAGGACTGAGAATCAAATCTCCAGCCTTATCCTACTTTACTTCTGAATATATCAACTAAAAAACCTGAAAAAATTTGCTGAATATTTGCTTAGCGGTTTTTGCATCCGCCAAATGCTTTATAAGTGCATATTCTTGAGTGTATTGCCTTTCAGCTTCTTCTTGTATTTTTATGGCTGCTTTTGGTTTCGGATCCTCGTTGTCCAATTTACTTAACGGAAAACACCTTAAAAATATGACAAATCTAGATAAAGTTGCATATAGACCAAAAAAACCTTATCTCATTCTCTTTATGAGGCATTATCTGAAAAGCAGGATGCGCGCAAAGTTCATTTACAAAGACCACTATTTCATATTTACAAGAAGAACTTTCAGTAAATGAATAGATATTTTGACGCGCATTCTGTAAAGAAATGTTTGTATTTGATATTCTGTCTTGAGATTAGTAAGAGAACACTTATAGAAGTGAATAGATATATACTCTTACAATTAATACAATAAAAGTTCAAGATCTCTACATATTACTAAAATAAAGTTTGAACTTTAACAGACATATTATTTTTGTTAGAGTAGTTAGTTGTTCGACATAAGACAATCGATTAATAGATAAATGACAAACCTCTTCACAAACATACATCACAGTTGTCTGCCGAGGTTTTCCAGTCAAGTCACAGAGGGTTCCATGTGAATAAGTAACTGGAATAAATTAATAGATAATACAGCAAGAGAAATACCAGGAAAATAGGCTCGCATTTCATCTCCAATTTTCTTTTGTGGCGGATTCAACTGATCAAAAGCTCTAGCATCCTAAAATAAATATTTTTGTTCCTATGTAAAAAGAAATACCATGATAGAAGCAACGCCTACATAATTCCCTAAGAAGAATTCTGTCCTCTTCTTTGTATCCTTTTCATCATGATATTGTAATATATAGCGCCCATGGCAAAGCTAAAAGAATATACTTATAAACTTGACATTTATCTAATGATGAACCTCATAATTCCAATATGCCTCAAATTTAGATGAACATATTTGCTCTTCGTAAACTGAATTGAGTAGCTCAGCTGGTGTTGGACCATTATATGCTTCAACTCGTTTTTTGGACTAAAGGCAAATTTATTGTTAAATAAACTTTACTTATACTATATATTCGTATCACTATCAACTCACATAAGTGCCAATTGTAGGTATAATGCATTTGTAATTCTCTTGATCTGGTGAAGTTATTTGAATTAGATTCCCTTCCATATCATTTGAATGCAGTGGGAGTTGCTCAATTGGGTTATATTCAATACTATACATTAAAAGATCATCCAATAGGCGTAAATCCAGATCTAGTTTTCCGTTGTCACACGGTAAAAGTATAAAAATTAGATATAAAAATACAAGATTACTCATCTTAAGTCTGAAAAGATAAGATAAACATTATGTACAATGATTACTAACACATTAAAAAAACTTAATAAAACACAGGTAAATAGCTGCATGTCTTATGTACATATGTATCAAAAAGAAACTACATAGTACTACGTCGCTCAGCAGGATCACTCAACGGGCGCACGCGTCAAAACTAGCTAAATCTTTTCCCTTGCATTACGCCAAAATTTGAATTTACGCGAACATTATTTTCTCTAGTACACGTTATCTTTTGAGCGCCTAACTTCATAATGGAAAATAGAAAACGCCAGAAAGGGAGAGGTCATGAAATGGTCAGAAGAAAGAAAATGTATTCATCTAAAACTAAAACTGCATTTTCTCCCTCAAAACTGCATTTAAGACTATGAAAATTTTTAGACACAGTCTTCAAACCCTTACCTATGAAATGTATCACCAAATTTAAAATCGTATGAGAAGTTTTCGAGATATTTGATTTTAAATACAATTACCTAGGATTTGGGGTGAAAAGAATGTGTGAGAAGAAGAGAGATGGTTAGAGAACAAGAGAAAAATTAGATAGTAAACAAATAGTTTTGACGCATTGGCCCGTTGAGTGATCCTGCTGTGCGTCGCAATTTCCCCATAAGAGATTATAAATATAAAATTCTTTTGGACGCCCTATTTGAAGCGAATACAGTTCATCAACAAACTCATAAGGGGAAATCCGAACGTCATAAACAATCAAAACATAATTTCGTACATATTTAATGCAATAATTGTTTATGATGATGTATTTAAAAAATATAGTCTATTACTTAAAAATCAATGATACATATGGACCAGTAGCAAGGAAAAATAGCAAACTATTTTTACTTCAATCGGGTGGCCATGTAGAATACTCGAGCATTAGAGTGAGTAAATTATTGTTAGAATTCAACTAATACGCAAATTAATTAAAATCCATGTCAACAAATATTGCTCGAGGTAGTTTTTTAGTCAATTTCCTCATAGATTGAGGTCTTGATATTTCGAGTTGTAGGTACTGGAGAATAACGAGGTGACACGTGTTCTGATAATAAAATATCCTCAGAATGTTTTTTTCTTCTTCGTTGATTTTTTAAGGAATTTAACGAAGTTTTCAGAGGATTTTGAAAATTTATTGCATCAACTTTATCTTTGATGTTTGTATTTCTTGAATTATTTTTAATAAAACCAAGTATTCGTAAAGAGAGTAATCGTAGAATAAAATAAATAAGTGAAAGAAATGCCAATAATAATGTCAAAGCCAGTATCAAAGAAATGATGAATAAATTATTTTTGCTGATCCTTTTCATTGAACATTTGTAACAATTACTTGACGAACTTTTAAAAAAAAATTATAATATAATAGTTTAGTTGCCATATAATCTACGTTTATAATTATATACAAATGCTTACCTTCTATTATCTCCAAAATTTCGATATCTACGAACCATGGTTTGACAAACATCACCTTCCCATCTTTCTGTACAATAACAACGAAAAGACTTAATAGAATTAATACAGGTTCCTCCATTTAAGCAGGGCATTTTTAAGCAATTATTAATTTTATTTTGACATTTAATCCCATACCATCCAAATGAACATAAACAAACGAAGCTGTTTTTACTTGTAATACATAAGCCACCTAAAATTCGAGTATTCTTAGAGCATTAATCTTAAATTTAGATATTTAAATATGTATGATGAGAAAATGTTTTTAATTAAGAATTTAAATAAAAATGAACCATTTTGACAAGAATTTTTTCGGCACCTATCTAAAGGATGTTCACAAATAGTCCCAGTCCATCCCTCAGCGCATATACATTTAAAGGACTTTTTTTGGACATTTTTTGAAGAATTTAATAATAAATTGGATGATTTAACACAAGAACCGCCATTTTTGCATGGTAAATCACGACATCCATTTGGGGCTTTTACTTCACAGAACCGACCAAAAGACTCGAACGGAGAACATAAACATCTAAATCCATCAGAGGAAGGCAACTAAAACAAAAAAGCTATATATTTTTATTGAAACAGTTTTAAATAGTCTATAGGTAAACTTACGATTATTAAGTTAACACCCCTCCTATCACAAATCTTATTCTAACATTAATTGATCAATTACTTGCACTTTTAATTTATTACAAAATATTTAAAGACTAACTTGAATACATTTCGCTCCATTATAGCATGGTTTTTGTTCACAACTGTTCAATCTTTTCTCACAATTTCTACCAGTAAAACCAGGTATACACTCACAAGTATAATTTCGTTCAGCGTTATTTTGACAAATTCCCCCATTCTGGCACGGAAAATTGTGCGCACAAAAATCAAATCTTCCACAACAAAAGTTACTAAAAACATGTTTAAAATTGTACCTCTTTCACAGAATTGTCCTCCTCTTCCATCCTGGCAATAACATTCATCAGGCCTCCTACGACAAAAACCTTTACATCTTGAGTTTGGAATACACTAAAATTATTTTCTGTTATTTTTTTTTTAATTTGTAAAGATTACCTCTTCGCATTCATCTCCACGAAAACCATATCGACAAATACATTTATTCCCAATACATTTACCTCCATTAATACAATAACATCTGATTTGTTTAGTACCATTAAAAACAGTCAAGGGAATATAACCAGAAGAAATTATTAAATTGAAGAATTTATAAAAGATAACAATATATAAATAAACAGAAGCCTTTGTTCTCGGCCTATGTAATAAAATAAACATATTCTTATAAATTAATAGAAAACTTTTCTAAAAATTAAGAAGAGAATTTATGGGACAAAAAGGACATTACAAAAGAGACTGGAGATAATTAGTTTTGTGAGGTATTCAAAGGAATGTATTGAGGGAGAAAGTAAATTAAAAACGCATACAAGTTATCCTTTAAATACATGTAGGTTGACTCCTAGTAAAAGCAGACCAATAAACTTAAATAGAGTAGTTGTAGATAAAGACAGTACATAGGTGGTAAATTAAAAATGCTTGTTTCTTGTCGTAGAATTATTCGAAAAATGTACATACGGACATATTTCTAAATTACCATTTAATTTATGCGTTTTTTACACTTTGAATTTTATTCACATGTCACGAACATAGAAGGAGAACACACCTGCGCAGTGTCAAAAAAGGGAAAAATTGACACCTTAGGACTAGGATAGGAAAAGTACATAAACAATTGATGAAATAGATAGTACCTACCTAATAAAATTTAAAGTTGAAATAAAGAGTATAAATCTATTTTGATAGAAAACTAACATAAGAAAAATATTTCATAAAAATGAACTAGATTAAGATATGTATGCAGGTATTTAAAATTAATTCAATCTATTCTTATACCCTTCAAAAATGTAAGTTTTGCATTAAAGATAAAAATCAAATATAGACATAAAAATATGAGTCTACCCTATTATCCCAGGAATTATTTGTTAGCTTAAAATACTGTACCACAACGTATAAGTGTAAAGTGAAAAATGAAACCGACGTGATAATAATATTATAGTTGAAAAATACATACATAGTAGTTGAATTGCTGCAGATCATGCATCAATCATGACAGGACACCTCAACGTCTCCAGCCTCATCAGATAGCAAATAAGACTCACCAAAAATCAGTTCATTGGACTGGTCATGTATCGAACCCTCCGAGAAAAATTAGGTAAAAATATTTATAATTAGAATAAATTTTTAAAAATAATTCCCAACCATAGGATTTTCAATGCAAGCATTTCACGTTGAAATTCTAGACAATTTTGGTCTTCCAGATTGTTCTCTTTTGAAAGAAATATTGGAAAATTCCACTCGGGAACGTTGACTTGTGGTTGACATGTAAAAAACAGTTCGTTCTCCCAAACATTCAAAGTTCTGATCACATCAAACTTATTATTCTTAAAAGGTGAAGCAAAGAAACAATGTGAAACACTTTGGCTACCCTCGAAAACAACTTTAAAATGGAATTTATTAAACTTAAAAAATTACCTTTATTCGTTAAAGACATTAATTTACAACCATCCGATCTAAAAAGTTCATCCCAACCCTTCTTTCTAGCTATGGTTAGGTTATCCAAAACATCGCCTTCTTCGTAGCCCTCTCTCAAAGAAGTTGATTTACAGAAAAATGCCGAAATTCGAAGTACTTGTATTTTACATAACGGAAAAGTTTGTTTTAGCATGTTAAGTTTCAACAAATATAAACCAACGTCCGGGTTCAATAATTGAAGCTTTGGTGCAAATAATTTTTCTATAGTTCGAATGCGCAAGGTAGAACGAAACTGTCTACAATTATGCCCGTCCGAGTAAGTAAAAAGTAGATAAAAAAGCTGTGAGGCAGACGTGTGCCACGCACGGAATGCAATCCTGATTCTTAAAAATATGTTTATGAAAAGAGAAGCCAAGTATGATGTACAAGTTAAGAGAAATTATAAAAATATTAGATACTAATAAACCTCGCATCCCAAGGTAAAAATTAGTTTTTTACCTAGTTTTATGTCCAACTAGCAATGGATTCGATTCAGTTATGTGAACGATGCGATACAAACCTGCAATATAAGGGCAATTCGTGCAAATAAATTGAGATAAAACTAATTAGAATATTTTCTAAACATTTTTAATTTAATAATCATTTTTTGCTTTAAATAATTTACCTAAAGTGTGATAGATGGTTAAAAAAAATCACTTACGTTAGATAATTCTTAAGTGACAAACCTACCCAAAATTGATGTTCCTTCAAATTCTGTTGAAAGTGGATAAGGCTGGTCTACAAATGAAGATCGACATGAAACGAACTGAGAATTCGACCATTGATTTCTAGGTTCATGACTAGCTTCTGTTAATAGATTTGGCTCACTTACAGAAACTAAAATACAAATAGTCTTTAATAACAGATTATTCTACGTTCCCAATAAACCTTGTTCCGGCCAATTTGTACAAATTACAAGTTTATCTACAGGACATTGTCCTATGTTCTTGACCTCAAGTACAAGTTGAAATATCTGATTGGCATAAGCGTCGAATTGAATACTTTCGAAGGTGTATAAAAAACGTTTATCATCACAGATAACATTAAACGATAAAAGTGGCGAAGGGGCAGATAAAACTGAAATACAAAGTCGTTTATCCAAAGCATAGATTTTTTGTGAACGCTAAAGATGTAATATTACATTGTATAGTATTTATAAATTTACCTGCTCCTTTGTTAATACAAGACGAGGACCACACACATTAATAGGAACAAATCCAGGTACACTCATCATTAAATCATTTCCTTCTTCAATAAAACTGTTGTAAGATGATGTGTTTTCATTTTGACATTCAGGAATAGCATTATGAGGAGGGACACAGAGATCAAAACGGATTCCACAAACCTCGAATGATTTAACATCACTATTTGGAATTGCTTGCAAATCAACAATAGCTTCATCTTCAGATAATGCATATTCTTTTGGTTGAAAGACAATTTCTTCCACAGACTTAAAACAAAGCGGTTCATTGGATGTTCCGACAATTTTAATATTATGATATGATAGTTTGAAAAATTGAATATAGTTGTCTGATTGTGAGTAAGTAATTTCATTATGAAGAGAAAAGTTCTTTATCTTAAATAAAAATTAAAAATATAACAAAAATTTGGCAAATATATAGATCTCTTATTTTTTCACTTGTTTTAACTCTTTAACGAACCGAAAGTCGTAAATCCCTCATTATCAAAGGAAAACAGAAAGGATTTTTAAGTCTTGAAATAAAATTAAAATATATTAGAATATTTAAAAGAAAACCTCAAACGTATAATTAATGGTTCATTTCGTGGTAAATAGCACTGACTACTATTGCTGGTATATTCATTTAAAAATAAATTTGGAGGTGAATTTATCTTGAAAACCCCATGTAAGTATTCTCTACCAGCACATTCAAGAAGCTCATTCCAAACTTGGATACAAGCCACATTTGAAGGATACACTAAAATAACAATATTTATTGTTAGTCGTACAATCGGTATACCTTCTCGCGAAAAATTTGCAATTTTCACAAAAGAATCTATCGAGTTTTGACAATCTTCAGCAACAAGAGTTGCCATTCCCTTCCCTAAGAATGTAGTCAATCTCTTTGAGTCAATTAAGGAAGTAATCCACGCCATAGAAACTGATTCACCTGGACAACGACTACAAGATGCAAAATTTGTAGTATTTATTAATGAGTTTAAAACCTGTTAACTAACTGCACATACTTAGAGAAGGTTTCAAGTTGTTTATGAAAAGGCAGAGGACAAGGCGGTGTCAACATCTGTACAAGACAATCTACGATCGTAGCAAACTTCTCGTGCCTTAAATTAAATACAACAGCTCTCACCATGTTCAAAACACTTTAGAAGACCTTTTACTCAAAACCCATTAAAAAACTTACATAGGGTAGTTGTTGTCAAACCCATACTTTTTCACAGTATTGGGGAATATCATTCAAATGGCGAAATCCAATCAGCAACCTTTATATTGAAAAAACCAACAATTAAAATATATCTAAAATTTACAAAACAATAAATTATAGAACAAAAGTAGAAGATAATCAAAAATAAGTAAATATTTAATGTAGCATTGTAAAATTTAATCAATTTTATACAAAAATCAATCAAAAACCTTACTTATTAGATTTAATTTACATGTGATTTATCACAATAGTTGAAGTACAAAAACACTTATTAACAAATCTTTAGAGGCACGAAATATATTGATATAATAGGTAATTATCAGCCCATGTCCATCCTTTTCCAATAAAAGAAGAACACAAAACTTCAGAATATAAGCGATGAGATAAGCATTTTGACCGTCTCAGAACTTCCTCAGATATTTTATGCTTTGAGGTAAATTTGAGAACATGGGTTCCAGCAGCTACCTGAAAATGGAATAATAGCATAAGAAAGTATAAATCCAACAAGATAGAATGCAATCTTTCTTCGTCTATTTCCTGTTTTAGCGAGGATCCTTGCTGAATGTTCCAACAAAACAGCACCAACTAAATCAGAGAGATCCATTAGCTCAGATGCATTGAAATCGATTAGTTGTTGAGCGGCTTCAGAATAAAGTTCAAGCTGAGTTAGTATAGATACTGGAAATTTATTTAAATAAATATAAAGATATTAAAATACCTTGGTTCATGAGTGCTCGTAGTGCTCCAAAACCATTCTTAATAAAAAAAAGAATTAGAGATAAAAGGGAAAGGATGATTGAAAATTGAAGAAAATTAGAGAAAAGGAGAAACGGAACATTTTAGCGGAAAATAAAAAAATTAGAGAGGAAAACAAAATGTTGAGAGATGAATTAGAATATGCTGACGAAACTGAAGAAGTGATAATTTAAATGAGACTGCTTTATCCCATTTCAATTTCTCAAAAATCTTCTAACAATATGTAAGCTAGCACTTCATTTTTGTGAATTATAATAAAAATATTTTTCTTCAACTTTTTTGACTCTTAATATTAAAACGTTTTAAATAACTTGCCCTAAATTCTGATATGCAGTTATCACGTTGTTCAAATACCTTTGTGGATAAAGTCTACGCAAATTAGCCAATGCAAATGACCTTAATGTTGGATTAACCATTTGTTGAGAATACTGCTGAAATCCTTGCAAAAAAGCGGATATTCCAGCCATTTCCAAACAACCAACATGGTAGAGCTAAAATAAAAATCCGTAGTTATAAAATGGTAGTGGTAGTCTGCATTTAGAAGATATTAACTATTCTACTAATCCTAAAGCAGTATTATGTAAATTTATAGCCTTAATAAGCTTAGTAGCAGTTATTAAATTTTATATTAATAATAGAAAACTAGGCCTGGTCGTTTGCAAATTCCTTTTTAAAGACTGGTATAACTGATGAGCATATTGATATAATCCAAAGAGTAAAGCCAGATCAGCTAAAACGCCTTGCCTGTAGTTCAATGTTCTCGGTTGTATTATTGGTTGAATTAGCATGAATAGCTAAATTGGAATGACTATGATTCATTTGGTTAACATTATTGATTGAAGATAAAGTGGGATTTGTAGTCGTTGCATTTTGGAGC